>JAJSZK010001048.1:552609-569253 GCA_022985045.1 Macadamia tetraphylla
GTCCCCACCGGTTTTCTTATCCGTGGTTTGCGTGTTCTATTGGGGGTGGAAAACTTCAGCAACATTAGTCAACACTCAAAGATGAGCAATTTAAAATTAGTCGAATGATGCTTTCAGCTCCCCACATATCTCATAAATCCCAACGTATGTCTCTTTCCAATTGCTCATATAATTTAAAGACATTTAACTTTAAGTTTATTTATCGGTTTTATTGTTTTGTGGCTTATAGTCGTGGATCATAACACTGTAACACCTGAGCTCGCTTATTTTACCCTTCTAATTTTATCGATATCGACTTAGGCATCGGAGGCTTCTTCCTGTGGTCACCCTCCCACCAGCTTTTATCCGTGGTTTGTAGGTTCTATTGGGGGGAAACTTCATAAATATTAGCTTAACACTCAAAGATGAGCAATTTGAAATTAGCTGCAACGCTCTCCTCCCCATATCTATCTAAGTTAAAATTCCCAATGTATGTGTTTTACCAATTGCTCATACCATTTAAATACATTTAAATTTAAATTTATCGATTTTATTGTTTTGTGGCAAATAATCGCTGGGGATCATAACACTTAGAATACCGAGCTCGCTTACTCACCCTTTTATTTTTGTCGAATCGACTTTGGCATCGGAGCCTTCTTCCGGGTCACTCTCCGGCCAATTTCATATCTATGGTTTGCGTGTTATTATGAGGGTGGAAAACTTTAACAACAATAACCAAACACTCAAGACGAGCACTTTGAAATTAGCCAACATGCTTAGGCCCTTCACACCCTGTCTTGGCAAAAAATCCCAACGGTATGTCTCTTATTAATTGCTAAACGATTTCAACATATTTAAATTTAAGTTTATATGTTGGTTTCATTGTTTTGTGGTTCGAGTCGTCAGGATCATAACACTGTAACACTCGAGCCCGCCAACTCACCCTTCTCTTTTATCGACATCGACTTAGGCATCATAGCTTTTTTTCCTGTGGTCACCTCCGGCCAATTTTTATCCGTGGTTTATGTGTTCTAATCGAGCGGAAATTTCATCAATATTAGCCAAACACTTAAAGATAAGCACTTTGAAAATTAGTGGATGATGCTTTCATCCTCCACATCTCTCTCGTTAAAATTCCTAACAGTATATCTCTTACCAATTGCTAATACAATTTCAACATATTTAGATTTAAGTTTATGTATCGGCTTCTATTATTGACACTTAGAACACTCGTAGCTCTACACTCACCTTTCAATTTTGTCGAATATCGACTTAGGCATCGGAGCCTTCTTCTCGGGTCACCCTCCGGATAGTTTCTTATATGGGGTTTTGGGTGTTCTAATGAGGGCGGGAAACATTGACAACATTATCCAAACACTCGAAGACGAGCACTTTGGAAATTGGCTGAACGTGGTTTCACTCTTCACATCTGCTCTGCTAAAAACCCCAATAAGTATGTCTCGCACTAATTGCTCATACGATTTCAACATATTTAAATTTAAGTTTATGTGTTGGCTTCTATTGTTTTGTGGCTCGAGTTGTCAAGGATCATAACACTCGTAACACTTAGAGCTTTGCCTACTCATCCTTCTCTTTTATCGTAATATCGACTTAGGCATCGGAGACTTCTTCTCGGGTTACTCCCGCCAGTTTTTATCCGTGGTTTGTAGGTTCTAATCGATCGGGAAATTTCATCAACATTAGCCTAACAGTTGAAGATTAAAGCACTTTGTAAATTAGTTGAATGACGTTTCATTCCTCCACATCTCTCTCAACAAAAAATCCTAATAGGTATATCTGCTTCCATTTGCTAATACAATTTCAAAATATTTAGATTTAAGTTTATGTATCGCTTTATTTTTTTATGGTTCTTCGTCGTTAGTGATCATAACAATCGAACACTCGAGCTCGCTTACTCACCCTTCCATTTTTTTCATAATATCGACTTAGGAATCGAGCCTTCTTCCGGGTCCCCCTCGCCGTTTTTATGTGTGGTTTGTAGGTTCTAATCGAGCAAAAATTTTAGCAACATTAGTTGAACACTCGAGATGAGAACTTTAAAATCAGCCAAATGACACTTCAGTTCTCCACATTTATGCTAACTATACTATTAACCTTTGGGCCCACGCATCGAAAGAACCTCAACCACACCGCGTCCTGCACCATGAATACCACCATTCCTTGTTTTTCAAAATCATAATACCCCCAATGAGTCCCCCCAAAACCATTACTCCATCCCGATTACTTTTGTTATAACAAATGTGTGTATCATTTTAAATATATGAAATTTATTCATTTTAGGTTCACTATGAACCCAAAACAAATTTAACAACCTTGTTTTCCCAAAACATAAGTTGGAAAATCCTTGAAATGCCCGAAATTTTGTTTCATAAACCCAAAGGGCTTTTTTAAATTTGGATATTATAGGTAGAAAAAAAATTTTAAAAACCCACAAAGGGTAGGGTCCCATTCAACCTACTCATAGGGCTAATTTTGGGAAAAGAAAACAAAACCCAAAGGTGGGACCACAACTAGGGGCCGATTGCAAAACCAATCGGGGAGAAAGAATTTTCTATAAAATTTATGCACTTCCATATGTGGTTCGCCAATTTCTCCGCTTAGGCTGCCCATGGCCGATGGGTATGGTCCATGGCAACATGAGGAAGTATCTCCTTGTCCCTAGGGTCATTTTAAGTCCACAAAATCACCAATTACATGAGTTAAAATTCTACCTTAACATACTTTCAAATTTCTTCCTAATTTGTATACTTAAACCATATAATTCTATAATAAAAATTTCCCACCTTTCATACTTATTTAATTGAGCTGAACATTATAAAAAGTATGGATGAGCCACGCCTAGCTTACCAAAATTAGGAATTCTTCCATTGAGTACAAAATAAGTATATAGGACTAATTTTAGTCCCTAATTTACTAATTCTAACCAGTATGCTTCTACTTTAATTAACCTAATTCCTTTGCATGCAGACAGATTCCCAAATTTTGGTGGTGTATACTTGAAACCCTAAACGGGTTTCATTCCTACTTAATGTAATTGCTGTATAGCAATTAGGTGGTGGAATTTTATCGTATTGAGTATGTGTACAGAGAAAGAAGGTTCTAGCAGCCCAACCTAGCTATGTGCAGCATCAACTCTATGTACAACGAGGTAGTAGCAATCTTCCATGCTTGAATCTGCTATAATTTGTAGCAATTTCAGTCCTAGTAACTTATGAACTTCTGGACAGCAGCTTGCTAAGCTCCTGTGCATGAATTACTATCCTCATCATGATTAGTAGCAGGACAGCAGCTAAATTCCAAGGATGGGCAGCAACCACCTTCTTGTATAATAATTTCTTCCTTATAGCTTGTACCTAGCAGCCTTATGCAACTAAGAGGTTTCACCATTTAGCCTTTGTCTCACCAACAAGCAACAGCAGAGATGAAAAGCGGCAGTAGCTGTTATATGCAATGGATCACTAAGAGGGGTGAATCAGTGATATAAAAGAAAATCCTCACAAGTTACTTCACGCACGCCACAATTAATACCTGAAAGAAAATCACAAACCATGACACAAAGAGACACGTGTTCGCAGTGTGCCAACATCCACGAAGCAAATGACCGCTTGAGCTACAACTCAAACCGTCTTTGTAATTCGACTGCACCCACAATCAGAGCACCGACCCTTAACAAGATTCAACATAGCACCCATCTGTATTTGGTGCTACAACCTCAACTACGCTTGTCAAGCACCCACGATACAACATTTACAACCAATCACCAATAAACAGAGGAAACCCTAAAACATCAATTCTACCCAACACCTTGAGTAAGACTTACAATAGAAATCAAGATTTAAACAAATAATGCACTCACTTTGATTTCTTGGTCTTCAATCAATGCACACCTTCTCGCATCAAGGTGTGTTTATTCAAATCACCAAACCACTTCAAACAATAACTAATAACTTTCTTCACAGATCCAAATTAATGATGAATGTAATGGCAGCACTTCAATTTTAGATATTACCCCATTTAATCACAGTAGCAACAATAAAGTATGCATATTTAAGACAGCAGAGGAACATCAATATATAAAAGTTCTTCAATTAACTGATGGGCTTGTGGCAATATTGGTCTATTAAAGCAACCTCATATATCAACTCGATATGAATGTTCATATTTTAAAATTCAGACTGAAGCTGGATATATATAGAACCAAACCTGAATTCTGAGATCGCAAAGTAGACTTCCATTAAACCTAAGAACAATGCAGCAATAGTTCTTGTAGCAATAACTGGTAGCACCTCTTCTCCTTCTTTAGTGCGCAACAACAACCCTTTCCTCCTTCCGTTGGTCAGCAGGAAATCAGAACAAATATTGAGTTTGAGTTGTAAGAACGAACTAAAAGATATGATCAGCAGACTCTCTCACTGTTGCTCTCCCTCTTCTGCCTGCCTTCTCTTTTTTTTCATATGAAGAAGACCTCTTTTATACCCTGCATAACAGACTTCAAAAGTGATTCCAAATTGGAGTTCTTCTCCTAATTCCTTTTGATCTCAAATCTGAGATTTTCCCTTTTTATTTGAACTGTGCTTGGGATGTATGCACAAGAGACTCCTCTTGATATCGGCTGCTTTCTTTCTACTTCTTTCTTTCTAATATGAGTTAATAACAGCACACGTAAAAGGATCCAGCAAGGCCGATTTCTAGAAGTCCAAATGAATTGAGGATTTTTCTTTGATGGAAATATTAGAAAAAGAGAGGCTCTTGCTGTCCCATATCAGTGAAAACTCTTCTTGCTGCCCACATAAGAAGGTTACTTCCTTGTTGGACTCCAGTTCTTTAAAAATAACAGACTTTTTTCTTTTCTTTTATAGAGCATAGGTATCCAGGGTTGGGAATCATAATCAGATTAGGATTAGAAAAGATTTACCTGCTGCATATGAGTTTCAATCAGAAATAACTTGCTGAGATTTCGGATGAAATTATATCAAAGACGTTGAGCAGCTATGCTGCTGAACCATTATGTAATGATGTTGTATTGAATCAAAGTCTAGAAGCTGACTCACCATTCCACTATTTAGCTGTTCGATTCAACAAATAAACTTGTCCTAATACCTTATAACCCTCTACTCAAAGATTCTTCATATCTTTAAGAGACTGACGTCTTTATAAAGTGCTGCTGAATTGAAAAACCAAGCTGGTCAAAGGTTAAACTCAAATGGTCTATAGAAAACCAGAATTGGTTTGGTTTGTATTGAACCATTGAACCATGATCAATCATATTTTAAATATTAGCCTGAACCAGTTTAAATCCATAAGGCCATTCACTGTGGCTGAACCAAGATATTGAGCCCATAATACGAAAATTGACCCATCAAGAGTTTAATCATTGAATTACTTGAACTGAATATGAACCAGATAATTATCTTGGAACTTGTGTTGACACCAATTACAATAAGACGTGTTGCAATATGATTCTCAACACATAGATGACAGTAGCAATAGGGGCAGCAGCTGCAGTCCAATAACCCGCACCAGATGAAGGGCAGCAGCTGCAATCCACATTCAACAGCCCCTCTCTCCTTCTTCTTCTTCTTCTTCTTCTTCTTCTTCTTCTTCTTCGTCTTCTTCTTCTTCATCTTCTTACAGTTCAACCGTAGTATACAACAGAATAATGGAATAACAGAGCAGTTTTGGCTTTTAAGGTTCAGCCCTAAGGGTGGTTAGGGCCCGCTTGGTAGAACCAGTAGCAATTGGGCAGCAGCTACAGTGCATAGACAGCCCCTCCTTCTTCTTCTTCTTCTTATTGTTTCACCGTAGTATATAGCAGAATAATGGAATAACAGAGGCGGTTTTTTGGGCTTTTAAGGTTCAGCCGTAAGGGTCCTTTAGGCTCGCTTATGAACCTGTCCAACTACCAAATTAGTTCTAAAATTTAATTCTAAAAACTGCTTTTAAAACATAAATTACATAAAATTTAATTCCCTTTAGCAAGCCCCACCAAATATTAACTTATTAAATTGGATTTGGTCAGCATGATGACCTCTACATTTTGGGTAAGTGCGATGCCTGTGGGTGTAGGCATGTGGGCCCCAATAAAAATTTTCAATTTTTCCTTCATTTTGCCAGCCGAACCGGCTGGCCAGTTGGCAGTAGGGTATCCCGCCAGTTTGTCCATTTTTACACCACTGGCTGTCCTAACCTTTAGGTTCTCGAATCCACCCATTATAGGACTGGTTCCACTCATTTTTGGCTGTTTTTATGCTCCTTCCATAGCCCATAAATTAGCCAAATTCTGCCTCCCACCATCGTATATAGGGATCCATAGCAAGCAATAACCTTCTTATACCCATCGGGCTACAACACTAGGGATAGTTGCTTCCAGCTTAGGGTGTTACAACATCATTGGTAGATTTCAAGTGTAGATATATACTTCGCTTGTTTAAGGTGAGAATATTTGTTCTATTATGCTAGGAGCCCAATTCCTATGTTATAATATTCGCTTATACTTACCGCCTTTTACTAATTTCTTATATTGGTCCCTCCAATAGGTAATTTGAAGAACACGCTTGTTCTAAAATGTCTCTAACTCAACTATTTCATATCAAGATACAAATTGATAGAAATCCTACAATGTTCTTTTAAGTATTCTAGCTAGACCTTCCTAAGTTCCTTAGATTACTTGTCATATAATTTACACACTTTTAAGTAACTGTGAGTATTTTCATATAATTACAGCTCTTTCAAGTTATTGAGTGTCTTTGTCCTATATGAGATTTACCACCTCAGCTCGATGGTGATTGCACACCAAAGCTCAAGAGATTCATATCAACAAGGATGGCAAACAGCCACCAATGGGAAGAGCCACCACCACTATAAAAAGTAGACTTAAACAGAATTTTTGGTAAGACACTCTAAACACTCAAAGCTCTATCTACTCACACTTCTATTTTGTTAGAACACCACTTAGGCATCGGGCCTTCCTCCCGGGTCACCTCCGCCTGCTCCATATCTATGGTTTGCGTGTTCTAACAGAGGGGAAATTCATTAGCATTATCCGAACACTCGAAGATGAGAACTTTGAAAATTAGCCTAACATGCTAAAAATCCCAACAGTTATGTTTCTTACTAATTGCTATGTCTCTTACTAATTGCTCATACGATTTCAACATATTTAAATTTAAGTTTATGTTGTCTTCTATTATTTTGTAGCTCATAGTCATCAGGGATCATAACACTGTAACACTGAGCTCCGCCTACTCACCTTCTTCTCTTTTATTAGAATATTGACTTTGGCATCGGAGACTTCTTCCCGGGGTCACCCTCCGGGCCAGTTTTTTACCTGTGGTTTGTAGGTTCTAACTGATCAAGAAATTTCATCAACATTAGCTGAACACTTGAAGACGAGCACTTTAAAAATTAGCTAAATGACGCTTTCTTCCCTCCACATCTCTCTCGACTAAAAATCCCAATAGGTATGTCTCTTACCAATTGCTAATACAATTTCAAAATATTTAGATTTAAGTTTATGTATCGACTTCTATTGTTGACACTTAGAACACTTGAGCTCTACTTACTCACCCTTTCAATTTTTTTCGTAACACGACTTAGGCATCGGAGCCTTCTTCCCAGGTCACCCTCTCGGGCCCGCTTATTATCCTGTGGTATGTAGGTTCTGTGTCCTGAAACTCGCAATATTAGCCAAACACTCAAGATATGTGCTTTGGAAATTAGTCAACGACTCTTTTAGCTCTCCACATCTCTCTCAAATTAACATCCCACCGATATGTTTCTTACCAATTGTACATAAAATTTCAACACATTTTAATTTTTGTTTTCAGATGACTTTTTGTTTTATGCCTCTTAGTCGTCAGGGATCATATACCTACACACATTTGATCAAAATGAGATTAGTTTGGCCAAAATTCACCAATATTGAAGTTTCTTAGGAAATTTTCCTCTTAGGAGTCAAAACTAGCGAAATGATACCGAAAGTCAATATATCGCTGAACTTTCCTCATAATTGTAATTTTCTCATTGAAAACTTACAATCTATATAAAAGGTTTAAACGAAATATAATGGAGCCTATAATTACTGCGAGCCAGTCCGTCACCTAATACAAAAGGGAATCACAGAGAGAATGCTCATTAATTTTTCCATAATTTAAATGCACAAGAAAGTATTTTTTTTTAACACTATAAACATAATGGCCAAATTTCCAAATTTAAATTAGAACAAGTATTTAACATAATCCACAAATATATGCAAATGAATCTTACAAACTGATATAAAATAAATAATATACTCTAAACAATTCCGATCATAATCATGTTAATATGAAAATGGTAATGTAGGCATTTTTTGAAAGGGAACAAAAGGAGAAATGTCTAAATAAATTAATCAATTTCACATAATATGATTCACATATATGGTTAAACACCATAATATGACTTAAATACAAGAATAACTAAGTCATCCATATGTCTCCCTTATAAATGATTATACCACCTCAACTGCCTCGTGGAACTTATACGAAATCGGTGACCCCATTTTGTTTCCATTAATATTCGCATTTATCCCTCTTGGTCTTGATGCACATCCTCATAGCATCCTCATCTCTCGCTACACCCAGAGATGAGGATGTTACATGATCCTTATTCTGGGTGTAGAGAGATGATGAAGTTACGTGATATGCGGTAAGATCGGAAGGATAAATTAAGGAATGATTGCATGAGAAACTATGGGGTTGACACGACGCAGACAAGCTCCGGAGAGCCAATTGAGGTGGTATGATTCCATGGAGAGCTATATAAGCCTCAGTTTGGAAAATGACCAATGCAAGTAGAGGGTTCCGTAAGAGGTATGGGCACCTAAAATTATTATCGACAAGTGGTAAGGAAATATATAAAGGAAAATTAGTGGTTGGACGATGTCAAATTGGTTGGTATCAAAGTTGGACACAAATCTTACAACGTTTTATAAGTAGTATTGCTAGAGCTTCTAAGTTAATGGGATTACTTTTCATATAATTTGCACGTATTTTAAGTTAATGAGAGTACTTTTCAAATAATTTACAGCACTTTTAAGTTATTGAGTGACTTATCATATATGAGATCCCTCCTTAGCTAGAATGGTGATCGCCGATCAAAAGCTCACTAGTCCACATCGCAAGGATAGCAACCAGCCAAATAATGGGAAGAGACATGACATATATACGTAAGATTTAGACTTATTTTTACAATAAGACACTCGTAACACTTAGAGCTCCGCTACTTTCCTTCCATTTTTATCGATACGACTTAGGCATAGAAGCTTTCTTCGGATCACCTCCGCTAGTTTCTTATTGGTGGTTTGCGTGTTCTATTGAGCGGAAACTATAGCAACATTAGTAATGGTTGAAGATGAGCAATTGAGAAATTAACCGAACGACGCTTTTAGCTCCCCATATCTGTCTTACCAAAAAATCCCAACAGGTATGTCTCTTACCAATTGCTCAAACAATTTAAAGACATATAAATTTAAGCTTATTTAACGACTTATATTATTTTGTGGCTCATAGTCATCATGGATCATAACACTCAGAGCTCTGCCTACTCACCCTTCTATTTTTATAAGAATCTGACTTAGGCATCGCAGCCTTTCTTCCCGGTCACCCTCCGTCCCCTTATCTCGTGGTTTGTAGGTTCTATCGAGGTCGGAAAGTTCAACAACATTAGCTGAACACGCAAAGACAAGTACTTTAGAAATCATCCAACGGTTTGCCCCTCTACATCTGCCTCCCAAAACCCCAAAAGTGTGTCTCTTACCAATTGCTCATGCATTTTAACATATTTAAATTTTAGTTTATGTATGGGCCCTTTCGTGTCTATTTTTTATGGCTCATAGTCGTGGGATCATAACACTGTAACACTGAGCCTACCTACTCACCCTTCCAATTTTATCGTAATAGTGACGAGGGATCGGAGACTTCTTCCCGGTCACCCTCCGCCGCTTTATGTGGTTTACCATTTAATGAGGGCGGAAAATTTAACGACATTATCCAACACTCTAAGACAAGCACTTTGAAATTGGTAACGTATGCTCAACCCTTCACATCTGTCCTCACTAAAAATCCCAATGTATATCTCACTAATTGCTTATACGATTTCAACATATTTAAATTTAAGTTTATTTTCGGTTGTTGTTTTGTGGCTCATAGTTGTCAAGGATCATAATACTTAACACTTAGAGCGCTGCCTACTCCCCCTTCTCTTTTATCGTAATCCCACTTAGGCATCGAGACTTTTCCGGTTACCTCCCCCTGCTTTTTATCTGTGGTTTGCAGGTTCTAACTGGTCAGGAAATTTTATCAACATTATCCGAATAGTTGAAGATGTGCACTTCGAAAATTAGTCGAACGACGCTTTCAGTCCTCCACATTTGTTTCAACTGAAAATTACAATAGGTATGTCTCTTACCAATTGCTTAAACATTTTCAACACATTTAAATTGAAGTTTATATATGGAATTTTATTGTTTTGTTTCTCATTATCATCAGGGATTATAACACCTGTAACACTCGAGATCCGCTTTCTTACCCTTTTTATTTTTTTTTTAAAAAACGACTTAGGCATCGAGCCTTCTTCCCGGTCACCACCGAGCCAGCTTCTTATCTGTGGTTTGGTGTTCTAACGATGGGAAATTTCATCAACATTAGCCAAACACTTGAAGACGAGCACTTTGAAAATTAGCGAACGACACTTTCATCCCTCCATATCCCGCCTGCCTGAAAATCACAATAAGTATGTCTCACCAATTGCATATAAAATTTCAACACATTTAGATTTAAGTTTATATATCGTTCACTCTAACACATAGAACACCTCGAGCTCGCACTCACCCTTCTAATTTTGTCGTAATACTAACTTAGGGATCGGAGCCATCTTCCCGAGGTCACCCTCGCCAATTAGTTATCTATGGTATACAGTGTTTTGTTGAATGGGAAACTTTAGAGACATTAGCCTAACACTCAAGACGGCACTTTGGAAATTTTTCAACGACGCTTCGCCTCCAAATCTATTTCACCGAAAATCCCAACAGTATGTCTCTTACCAATTGCTCATACAATTTCAACATATTTAAATGTAAGTTTATGTATCGCTTCTATTTTTTTTTGGCTTTTAGTCATTAGCGATCATAACACTTAGAACACTCAGATCTCGGTACTCACCTTCCTTTTTATCGTATACTAACTTAGGAATCGAGCCTTCTTCATAGGGTCAACCTCCGCTAGTTTCATCTATGGTTTGTAGGTTCTATTGATCGAGAAACTTTAGTAACATTATCTGAATACTCAAGACAAACAATTTGAAATTAGCAATGACGCCACCTTTCCCCATACTGCCTCAACCGAAAATCCCAACCGGTATGCCTTATAAATTGCATATAAAATTTAAAGACATTTAAATTTAAGTTTATTTATCGCTTTATTATTTTGTGCTATAGTCCTAGAGATCATAACGCGAGAACACCTGAGCTCTTCCCACCACCCTTATATTTTTATCGAATTGACTTAAGCATCAGTTTTTTCCCGGGTCACCTCCTAGTTTCTTATCCTGTGGTTTGGTGTTCTATTGAGGGTGGAAAAATTCAGCAACATTAGCCAAACACTCAAAGATGAGCAATTTGAAAATTAGTTGAATGAAGCTTTAGCCCCCACATCTATCTCAAATGCAAATCCCAACAGTATGTCTCTTTCCAATTGCTCATATAATTTAAAGACATTTAACTTTAAGTTTATTTATCGGTTTCTATTATTTTGTGGCTTATAGTCGCTGTGGATCATAACACTTAACACTGTAGCTTTGCCTACTTACCCTTCTATTTTTTGTCGAATCGACTTAGGCTTCATAGGCTTCTTCCCAAGGTCACCCCGCCCTTACCCGTGGTTTGGTGTTCTATTAAAGGGGGAAATTTTTTGCAACATTGTTAACACTCAAGATGAGCAATTTGAAATTAGTCGAGCAACTCATTCGCTCCCCATATCTATCTAAGCTAAAATCCCAATAGGTATGTGTTTTACTAATTGCTCATACCATTTAAAGACATTTAAATTTAAGTTTATTTATCGGGTTTTATTGTTTTGTGGCTCATAATCATCAAGGATCATAACACTTAGAATATTCGGGCTTTTGCCTACTCACCCTTTTATTTTTGTCGTAATACTAACTTAGGCATCGGAGCCTTCTTCCCGGTCACCTCCGCCGCATATCCGGGGTTTGTAGGTTCAAATGAGGGCGGAAACTTTAACAACATTACCCTTAACACTCAAGATGAGCACTTTGAAATTAACCAACGGCTTTAGGCCCTTCAGATCATCTTGGCTAAAAATCCCGAGGGGTATGTCTATTATTAATTGCTCACGATTTCAACATATTTAAATTTAAGTTTATATGTTGACTTCATTGTTTTAGGTTCGAGTCGCAAAGGGATCATAACACTGTAACACCTGAGCTCGCTAACTCACCCTTCTCTTTTATCGTAATCAATTTAGGCATCGCCTTTTTCCCCGGGGTCCCCCTCCGCCCGCTTTTTATCTATGGTTTACGTGTTCTAATCAGGGAAATTTCATCAACATTAGCCAAACACTTAAAGACAAGCACTTTGAAAATTAGCTGAATGACGCTTTTATCCTCCACATCTCTTGGTTTAAAAATTTCCCAATGTATGTTCTTACCAATTGCTAATACAATTTCAACATATTTAGATTTAAGTTTATGTATCGGTTTCATTGTTGACACTTAGAACACTCGAGCTCTACACTCACCCTTCCAATTTTGTTAGAATACCGACTTAGGCATCGGAGCCTTCTTCCGGGTCACTCCGGGATAGTTTCTTATATGTGGTTTGCGTGTTCTAATGAGGGCGGAAACTTTAACAAAATTATCCTAACACTCAAGACGAGCACTTTAGAAATTGCTGAATATGCTTTCACCTCTTCACATTGTCTCGCAAAAAACCCCAAAAGTGTATGTCTCGATTAATTGCTCATACTATTTCAACATATTTAAATTTAAGTTTATGTTTGACTTCATTGTTTTGTGGTTTGTAGTTGTCAAGGATTATAACACCTGTAACACTTAGGGTTTTGGGTTTACTCACCCTTCTCTTTTTATCGTATCGACTTAGGCATCAAAGACATCTTTGGGTTCCCCTCCGCCGCTTTTTTATCCGTGGTTTTGCGTGTTCTAACGATCGAAATTTCATCAACATTAGCCTAACATTTGAAGATTTAGCACTTTGTAAATTAGCGAATGACGCTTTCATCCCTCCACATTCTCTCGACTAAAAATCCCAATAGGTATTTTCTTTCCATTTGCTAATACAATTTCAAAATATTTAGATTTAAGTTTATGTATCGGCTTCTTTTTTTTTATGGTTCTTAGTCGTTAGTGATCATAACACTTTAACACTGGAGCTAAAATTACTCCCCCTTCCATTTTTTTAATAATCGGGCTTAGGAATCGAGCCTTCTTCCGGGTCACCCCCCGCCGCTTATGGGGATTTGTAGGTTCTAATCGAGCTAAAAATTTTAGCAACATTAGTTGAACACTCATAGCAGAATTTTGAAAATCACCAAATGACACTACCACTTCCACATTTATGCTAACTATACTACTAACCTTCCGGCCCTTGCACCGAAAGAACCTTGACCACACCGTTCCTGCACTCATGAATACCACAATTTCAACTGTGGATTTTATTCATAGAACCATAATTACTTACCTCTAGTCCAAAACCATTTCTCATTTTATCTTTCATATTCACAGTTAGTAGATAATATTAATAATGGCACACAACATTCATAACAATACAATAACATATCATTGATGTATATAATTCAATAAAATAGTAATAACGATAAACACTCCATAAAACAAAGAAAAAAATACACCCACTCACCTTGTTTTCCAAATCCAAGTATAATGAGATCCCCACACCACGCCTACTGGTCCATTGTTTAGTTTCTTAACCAAATGTGTGTATCATTTGTTAAATATTATGAATTGATTCATTATAGGTTCACTATGAACCCAAAACAACCCTTAACAACCCATGTCTAAATCTTATTTGAAACCCGAATAATGCATTTTTTTTCTTTTCTTTTATAGAGCATAGGTATCCACGGTTGGGAATCATAATCAGATTAGAATAGATATGATTTTCCCTGCATATGAGTTTCAATCACAACTAACTTGCTGAGATTTTGTGAAATTATATCAAAGATGTTGAGCTGGCTTTGCTGTGAACCATTATGTAATGATGTTGGTTTGCATCAAAGTCTAGAAGCTGACTCACCATTCCACTATTTGGGCGTTCGATTCAACAAATAAACTTGTCCTAAAACCTTATAACCCTTTACTCAAAGATTCTTCATATTTTAAGAGATCGCCTTTATAAAGTTCTCTGAATTAAAAAACTTGGTCAAAGGTTAAACTCAAATGGTCTATAAAAAACCAAAATTGGTTTGGTTTGTATTGAACCATTGAACCATGATCAATCATTTTTTAAATATTATTCAACCAGTTTAAATCCATAAGGCCATTCATGGGTAACCAAGATATTGAGCCCATAATACAAAAAATTTACCCATCAAGAGTTTAATCATTGAATTACTTGAATTGAATATGAACCATATAATTATCTTGGCAAATTGTGTTGACACCAATTACAATAAGACATTTTTTCAATATGATTCTCCCCATAAATGACAATAGAATAGGGGCAGCAGCCAATAACAAACCCGCAGAGATGAAGGGGAAGAGAATAGGGGGAGCAGCTGCAATCCATGTTCAACAACACCCTCCTTTTTCCCTTTTTCTTCTTCTTCTTCTTCTTCTTCTTCTTCTTCTTCTTCTTCTTCCCTTTTTCTTCTTCTTCTTCTTTTTCTTCATTTTTCAATTTAGAGATACAACAAAATAATGGAATAACAGAGGTAGTTTTGGGGTTTTGGGTTTAGCCCTAAGGGTTTAGGGCTCGCTTGGTAGAACCAAAAAGTAATTGGGGAAGGGAGCAAGTGCAGAGCAACAGCCCCCTCCTTCTTCTTTTTCTTTTGTTTCCCCCGAGTATACAAAAGTAATGGAATAGCAGAGGCTTTTTTTGGGCTTTTAAGGTTCAGCCCTTTAAAGGGTTTCCTTTTTAGGCTTGTTTGGCTTAACCATTCCAACTACCAAATTATTTCTAAAATTTATTTCTAAAACTACTTTTAAAACATTAATTACATAAAATTTAATTCTTTAATAAACCCCACCAAATATTAACTTATTAATTTGGATTTGGTCAATGATGACCTCTACATTTTGGGTAAGGATGCTTGTGGGTAGGTGTGGGCCCCAGAAAATTTTCAATTTTTCCTGGATTTTGCCAATTGAACCTACCGGCGGGCCCAATGAGGGTATCCCGCCATTGTCCATTTTACACCACGGGTCCTAACCTATAGGTTCTCGAATCCACCCATTATAGGACTGGTTCCACTCATTTTTGTCTGCTTTTATGCTCCTTCCATAGCCCATAAATTACCCAAAATTTCCCTCCCTCCCACCATCGATATAGGATCCATAGCAGTAGTCAACCTTCTTATACCCACTGGCTACAACACTAGGGATAGTTGCTTCCAGCTTAGGGTGTTACAACATCATTGGTAGACTTCAAGGTAATATATACTCCCTTGCTTAAGGGTGAGAATATTTGTTCTATTATGCTAGGAGTCCAATTCCTATGTTATAATATTCTATTTATACTTACCGCCTCTTACTAATTTCTTATATTGGTCCCTCCGATAGGTAATTTGAAGAACATGTTTGTTCTAAAATGTATTTAACTTAACTATTTCATATCAAGATACAAATTGATAGAAATCCTACAACCTTCATTTAAGTATTCTAGCTAGACCTTCCTAAGTTCCTTAGATTACTTGTCATATAATTTACACCTTTTTAAATAACTGTGAGTATTTTTTATATAATTATAGTTGTTTCAAGTTATTAAGTGTCTTTGTCATATATGAGATTTGCCACCTCAGCCGATGGTGATCGCCAAAATTCCAAAGCTCAGAAATTATATTAGCAAGGATGGCAAACACCAACCAATGGGAAGAGCCACCGACCACTATAAAAAGAAGACTTAAAAGAATTTTAAGGTAAGACACTCAGAACACTCAGAGCTCTATCTACTCACCCTTCTATTTTTTTTAGAACACTGACTTATGCATCGGAGCCTTCCTCCCGGGGTCACCCTCCGGGCGAGTTCCTTATCTATGGTTTGTAGGTTCTAACGAAGGGGAAAATTCATCAAGATTAGCTTAACACTCAAGATGAGCACTTTGAAAATTAGTGAACGTAAAAATCCCAATAGGTATATCTCTTACTAATTGCTCATACCATTTCAACATATTTAAATTTAATTTTATGTGTTGGTTTTCCCTTATTTTGAAGCTCGAGTCGCATAGATCATAACACCTTCTCCCGCCACCCTTCTTTTTATCAAAAGACTTTGGCATCGGAGACTTCTTCCCGGTCACCCCTTTGGGGCCCAATTTTTATCGTGGTTTGCGTGTTCTAACCGACGAGAAATTTCATCATTAGCCAACACTTGAAGATGAGCACTTTAACAAATGAATG
>JAJSZK010001048.1:569353-589140 GCA_022985045.1 Macadamia tetraphylla
ATAAAAGTTCCCAAAGCTACAATTGGGATGGCTCGTATAAGGCATTATATGGTAGGAGGTCGAGAACTCCTCTGTATTGGGATGAGGTAAGCGAGCGCCGAATGTTAGGACTGAAATAATCTGAGATGACTTGTGATAAGGTCGATGTTATTCGAGAGCGGATTAAAGCACTCGGTCTCGTCAAAAGAGCTATCTGGACAACCATGAGAAAAGACATTGAATTTCAGCCGAGGAGAAAAGGTGTTTCTCAAGATCTCTCCTACTAAGGGGTTGCAAAGATTTCATAGAAAGGGGAAGTTGAGCCCAAGATACATTGGCCCATTTGAGATCCTAGCCCGGGTTGGCTCAGTAGCCTACATGCTTGCTCTGCCACCTTCACTTGGGGATGTTCATAGCGTATTTCATGTATCCATCTTTGGCGTGCGTTCATGATCCATCTCATGTATTACGTGGAACGAATATCTAGAAGTGATATGACCTATCTGAGCACTAGCTGAAATTTTGGACGAAAGGTGAAAACCCTTCATAACCGCTCCATTTCCTACGTAAAGGTGCGATGGGCTAATCATTCACTTGAAGAAGCATCTTGGGAGAAAGAGGATGAAATCCAATCCAAATACCCTCATATTTTTGAACAACCAAGTACGCCAATTTTGAGGATGAAATTTTCAGAAAGGGGGGGTAAATGTAATACCCTACTTCTTAAACTCGGTCTGATTTCACGGTTGACCCGGTTTAACCATGTAGGACCCGAACCGGAGAGGGTTAAGGTGGGTTCCTTATGGACCATGATGGCAAGGGTGACTTTGAACACCGGCTGGCCAGACAAGTCCGAGTCAGTGCCAGAGGAGACGGGTGTACCCAAACCGTGTATCATAAGGCCATGTATGGATAAAGTACGTATGTAGTCGTATCTCAAAGCGCATACGTATATTATATCTTATGACGAGAGTGAGATTCGTGTCGAAAGTCGAATTCCATCAAAATCCCACTTGGTGGCTAATTTTCGGCCCTTAGGTGGGCGGTCACAGGTGGGCGCATCCGCCCACCTGAGTGACCCACCCATGAGGTTACAAGATGTTTTAAAAAGTATAAATAGCTATCATTATGTTTTTCATTTTCTCATTAATGACACTCGGGTGTTTGGTGAGAAGAGTAAAGAGGAGAGAGAAAAGAAGGGAAAGAAGAGGAAAAGGGAAGAAAGAGGAAGAAGAAAGGGATTTAAGCGGCACCAAGGTTTGATCTTCCCATTCTGACGCCGGAAGAGTGATCCCCAACACGGGATCTGCGTTTAGAGGTGAGCGAAGGCTATATTCCCTAAACTTTCACCATACCCAAGTAAAACCCTTGATTTGGGTAGTGTTTCTTGAGGTCTTGTGAATCCCCCTTGAGATGATGAATCTAAGGTTTAATAGATGGTTTATGTGTTGATTTTGAAGGATTTGAAGAAGTGTTTACAAGGTTGGAGAAGCATTGGTGATTTGAAGTGATTTTGGGGTTTTGAAGGAGTTCTTGAGCAAAGAAGGTAAGATGGCTTCCCATTCCTTAAATCTAACCTAGATCTAGGTTAGAACCATCTTATGAGACCTTGAATGTGTGGAGAATGAGTTTGGAAAAACCCCATTTGATTTCCCCAAAGGTTGGCGAAGATTTCGGGGAAAATGGCATTTTCCCGCCAAGACCGGTGGGCCAAATGGCCCGCCTGAGGGCACCCTCCTGAGAGGGTAGGCCCTCGGGACCAACCGGTGGGCCCTACTGGTGGCAGACCGACGGGCCAACCTACCCGTCGGTCTTAGCAGGGCCCTCGGGGCCAACCGATGGGGCCAACCGACAGGCCCAACCTGTGGGCCGATCGGAGGGTCGACCTGCCCACCGGTCATGACCGGTGGATCAGGACCGGTGGGTCGACCTACCCGTCGGTCATGACTGGTGGGTCAAGACAGGTGGGTTGTCCGACCGACCCGAGAGGCTCCCAACGTGATTTTTACGTCCGAATGGACCCCAAACGGACGTGCGACCTTCTTTTAGGGTTCTAATCATGATTTTGTCATTGGATCTTATTAATTTTGATCCCAAAATGATGAGATACTAACTCCATTCACTTATAATAGGTTCACCAAAACTCACTCTTCTCGCATCGGATCTCACCTGTACCGGGCGTGAGTCCTTGTACACTACAGGTAAGTGGAGAGAGGACGTTTGGCCTTGTTTCAAGGCTTGTTTGGCATTCATATAATTATATCTAGACTAGCCATGTCATCATGCAAATGCTATGTAGCTTAGCCATCCTCATATTTTATGCCATGTGTGCTGTGTTAATTTCTCAATGCCAAATGATGATATGCTAATGTGATGAATGTTGACATCATTGTGCATGATGTATTAATAGACTAGATGCCATAGCCGGCATGGAAACAAGTGCATTGGTGGCCCGTGGAATGGGACGCGGTGGCACTATGCAATCGTACTATGTCATATAGGAGCATGCGGTTTAGGATTATCATCTTCCCGTGCTATGACCCTTCCCAATAGGGGTTGAGGTGTTGGGTTACCATTTGGGGGGAAGCAGTGGTCACAGTTATCGGGTCACTGTGGTAGTTAGACATACGCCCGGCTGGTCATTAGGATGGTCGGTAACCTCGGTGGTATATTCAAGAGGGCCAATCGTACTGCTTTTAAATTGTTGGAGTCAGCACCTTTAATTTCTGTCATTTACTTTATGTTGAGAGCCGGTGGTTGACATGTTTTACTTTTTCGAGTACTCACGGTCGCCCTTCTCCAATAGCCCTATGGGCGTATCGCGGGATGGAGCTCCCGGCTCGTACCCGGAGTATACGCGCATTATGGTTGTAGTAGCACTAACCAAAGACTTAGTAATGTTGTCTAGGTGAATGTGATTTAAAAATGAATTGCATAGCATATAGTGCATATGGTTGTGATTTGTTGTGTGGACTACTGTGTGGTCCTTCTTTTCACTTACTGAGCTAGTGAGCTCATCCCACGTGTGCACCTCTTTTAGATGATTTCTGGTCATCAACTTTGAAGAGCATGGGTCGGGCCCCAGTTGAATTCCACGAAGAGGATTGGTGGGTCCCCAAGGAATTAGACACAACATGGATTGCTCGTCGAGGTGTCTTTCGGGACCGCAATTTTGATACAGTGAGCTTTACTCCAGATTGCAGTGAGCTTCACTTTTTGATCTTGGTGAGCTTTACTTCTCGATATCAGTGAGCTTCACTTTTGATCAGTGAGCTTACTTTTGATACGGTGAGCTTACTCCTTGATTTTTTAGGGTCCTTTTATGTACTTGATGTGTAAATTGTATTCTTTTGTGTAAATATCATGCTGGGCCCACATGTATAACCTATGTATTACAATTTGGGTCTCAAGTATAATGGGGATATTCTAGTAAATTAAGTCTTCATTGGCTGTTGAACATTTTCTTAGTCGTGTGTATGCTGTGGTTGGATACTGTATCAGATGATCCTGACAGGTTTGGGTTAACCGGAGTTAATCCAGTCATCGATCCGGTTCTGTGTGAACGGGGTGTGACAGGTGAAATACTAATCCCATTCACTTATGATAGGTTCACCAAAACTTACGTCTTTCACACCGGATCTCACCCGTACCGGGCGTGAGTCTTTGTACACTACAGGTAAGTGGGGAGAGGACGTTTGGCCTTGTTTCAAGGCTTGTTTGGCATTCATCTAATTGTATCTAGACTAGTCATGTCATCATGCAAATGCTATGTAGCTTAGCCATCCTCATATTTTATGCCATGTGTGCTGTGTTTATTTCTCAATGCCAAATGATGATATGCTTATGTGATGAATGTTGACATCATTGTGCATGATGCATTAATGGACTAGATGCCGTAGTCGACTTGGAAACGAGTGCATTGGTGGCCCGTGGAATGGGACACGGTGGCATTATGTAATCGTACTATGTCATATAGGAGCATGCGGTTTAGGATTATCATCTTCTTGTGCTACGACCCTTCCCAACAGGGGTTGAGGTGTTGGGTTACCATTTGGGGAAGCGTTGGTTGCGGTTGTCAGTCCTTTGTGGCGGTTGAACATCTCGGCTGGTCATTAGGACGATCGGTAACCTCGATGGTATATTCAAGAGGCCAATCGTCTGCTTTTAAATTGTTGGAGTCGGCACCTTTAATTTACATCATTTACTTTATGTTGAGAGCGGTGGTGACATGTTTTACTTTTACGAGTACTCACGGTGGGCCTTCTCCGATAGCCCTATGGATGTCGCGGATGGAGTTCATGCTCGTACACGGAATATCTGCGCTTGTGGTTGTAGTAGCACTAAACCAAAGACTTAGTAATGTTGTTTAGGTGGATGTGATTAAAATGAATTGCATAACACATAGTGCATATGGTTGTGATTTGTTGTGGACTATTGTGTGGTCCTTCTTTTCACTTCTTGAGCTAGTGAGCTCATCTCACGTGTGCACCTCTTTTAGATGATTTTGCGGGGCATCAACACGAAGAGCAAGGTCGGCCCCATAGTGAATTCCTGAAGAGGATTGGTGGGTCCCAGAAGAATTAAACGCACGATTGCCGTGAGGTATCTTCTTGGACATGATTTTGATACCAGTGAGCTTTACTCTTGATACCGAGCTGAGCTTCACTTTTTGATACTGAGCTGAGCTTTACTTCTCGATATCGAGCTGAGCTTCACTTTTTGATACCGAGCTGAGCTTACTTTTGATACCGAGCTGAGCTTACTCCTTGATTTTTTTTTAGGATCCCTTTTATGTACTTGATGTGTAAATTGTATTCTTTTGTGTAAATATCATGCCTGCGGGCCCACATGTACTTAACCTATGTATTACAATTTGGGTCTCAAGTATAATGGGGATATTTACAGGTAAATTAAGTCTTCATTGGTTGAACATTTTCTTAGTCGTGTGTATCTTGTGGTTGATCTTATCGAGATGATCTGACGAGTTTGGGTTAAGAGTTAATCCGATCATCGATCGTTACTTGAGCAGGTGTGACGGTGAAATACTAATCCCATTCACTTATGATAGGTTCACCAAAACTTCGTCTTTCACCGGATCTCACCGTCAGGCGTGAGTCTTTGTACACTACAGGTAAGTGGGGAGAGGACGTTTGGCCTTGTTTCAAGGCTTGTTTGGCATTCATCTAATTGTATCTAGACTAGTCATGTCATCATGCAAATGCTATGTAGCTTAGCCATCCTCATATTTTATGCCATGTGTGCTGTGTTTATTTCTCAATGCCAAATGATGATATGCTTATGTGATGAATGTTGACATCATTGTGCATGATGCATTAATAGACTAGATGCCGTAGTCGACTTGGAAACGAGTGCATTGGTGGCCCGTGGAATGGGACACGGTGGCATTATGTAATCGTACTATGTCATATAGGAGCATGCGGTTTAGGATTATCATCTTCTTGTGCTACGACCCTTCCTAACAGTGGTTGAGGTGTTGGGTTACCATTTGGGGGGAAGCAGTGGTTGCGGTTGTCGGGTCACTGTGGCGGTTAGACATACGCCCGGGTGGTCATTAGGACAGTCGGTAACCTCGGTGGTATATTCAAGAGGGCCAATCGTACTGCTTTTAAATTGTTGGAGTCAGCACCTTTAATTTCTGTCATTTACTTTATGTTGAGAGCCGGTGGTCAGCATGTTTTACTTTTCTGAGTACTCACGGTGGGCCTTCTCCGATAGCCCTATGGGCGTATCGCGGGATGGAGTTCACAGCTCGTACCTGGAATATCTGCCCTGTGGTTGTAGTAGCACTAAACCAAAGACTTAGTAATGTTGTTTAGGTGGATGTGATTAAAAATGAATTGCATAACACATAGTGCATATGGTTGTGATTTGTTGTGTGGACTGCTGTGTGGTCCTTCTTTTCACTTACTGAGCTAGTGAGCTCATCTCACGTGTGCACCTCTTTTAGATGATTTTGCAGGGCATCAACCTTGAAGGCAAGGGTTGGGCCCCACAGTTGAATTCCCTGAAGAGGATTGGTGGGTCCCCGAAGAATTAGACCGCGCGGATTGCCGTCGAGAATATCTTCTTGGGATCGCGTTTTGATACTGCAGCTTTACTCTTGATACGTGAGCTTCACTTTTGATCTTGGTGAGCTTTACTTCTCGATATCAGTGAGCTTCACTTTTTGATACGTGAGCTTACTTTTGATACGATTGAGCTTACTCCTTGATTTTTTAGGATCCTTTTATGTACTTGATGTGTAAATTGTATTCTTTTGTGTAAATATCATGCTGCGGGCCCACATGTATAACCTATGTATTACAATTTGGGTATCAAGTATAATGAGGATATTATAGGTAAATTAAGTCTTCAATTGACTTGAACATTTTCTTAGTCGTGTGTATCTTTGTGGTTGAATCTTGTTCGAGATGATCTGACGAGTTTGGGTTAGCAGGAGTTAATCCGATCATCGATCGTTACGTGTGAGCAGGGTGTGGTGAAATACTAATCCCATTCACTTATGATAGGTTCACCAAAACTTACGTCTTTCACCGGATCTCACCCGTGCAGGCGTGAGTCTTTGTACCTCTGGTAAGTGGGGAGGGCGTTTGGCCTTGTTTCAAGGCTTGTTTGGCATTCATCTAATTGTATCTAGACTAGTCATGTCATCATGCAAATGCTATGTAGCTTAGCCATCCTAATATTTTATGCCATGTGTGCTGTGTTTATTTCTCATTGCCAAATGATGATATGCTTATGTGATGAATGTTGACATCATTGTGCATGATGCATTAATGGACTAGATGCCGTAGTCGACTTGGAAACGAGTGCATTGGTGGCCCGTGGAATGGGACACGGTGGCATTATGTAATCGTACTATGTCATATAGGAGCATGCGGTTTAGGATTATCGTCTTCTTGTGCTACGACCCTTCCCAACAGGGGTTGAGGTGTTGGGTTACCATTTGGGGAAGCGTAGTCACGGTTGTCGTCCTTGTGGCGGTTGAATCCTTGGCTGGTCATTAGGACGATCGGTAACCTCGATGGTATATTCAAGAGGGCCAATCGTCTTGCTTTTAAATTGTTGAGTCGGCACCTTTAATTTACATCATTTACTTTATGTTGAGGCGGTGGTCGAGCATGTTTTACTTTTACGAGTACTCACGGTGGGCCTTCTCAGATAGCCCTATGGGCGTATCGCGGATGGAGTTCACGGCTACGTACACGGAATATCGCTCTTGTGGTTGTAGTAGCGATAAACCAAAGACTTAGTAATGTTGTTTAGGTGGATGTGATTAAAATGAATTGCATAACACATAGTGCATATGGTTGTGATCATTGTGTGGACTTTGTGTGGTCCTTCTTTTCACTTCTTGAGCTAGTGAGCTCATCTCACGTGTGCACCTCTTTTAGATGATTTTGCGGGCATCAACTTTGAAGAGCAAGGGTTGGGCCCCAGTTGAATTCCGAAGAGGATTGGTGGGTCCCGAAGAATTAGAAACGCAGCACGTTGCCGTCTGAGATCTTCTTGGGACGCAGATTTTGATCTAGTGAGCTTTACTCTTGATCTGAAGTGAGCTTCACTTTTTGATCTTGGTGAGCTTTACTTCTCGATATCAGTGAGCTTCACTTTTTGATCGGTGAGCTTACTTTTGATACCGAGCTGAGCTTACTCCTTGATTTTTTTTTAGGATCCCTTTTATGTACTTGATGTGTAAATTGTATTCTTTTGTGTAAATATCATGCCTGCGGGCCCACATGTACTTAACCTATGTATTACAATTTGGGTATCAAGTATAATGGGGATATTCTGAGTAAATTAAGTCTTCATTTGGTTTGAACATTTTCTTAGTCGTGTGTATCTTTGTGGTTGGATCTTTGTATCGAGATGATCTGACGAGTTTGGGTTACAGGAGTTAATCCGGTCATCGATCCGGTTTTGTGTGAACGGGGTGTGACAGGTGAAATACTAATCCCATTCACTTATGATAGGTTCACCAAAACTTATGTCTTTCACACCGGATCTCACCCGTACCGGGCGTGAGTCTTTGTACACTACAGGTAAGTGGGGAGAGGACGTTTGGCCTTGTTTCAAGGCTTGTTTGGCATTCATCTAATTGTATCTAGACTAGTCATGTCATCATGCAAATGCTATGTAGCTTAGCCATCCTCATATTTTATGCCATGTGTGCTGTGTTTATTTCTCAATGCCAAATGATGATATGCTTATGTGATGAATGTTGACATCATTGTGCATGATGCATTAATGGACTAGATGCTGAGTCGACTTGGAAGCAGTGCATTGGTGGCCCGTGGAATGGGACACGGTGGCATTATGTAATCGTACTATGTCATATAGGAGCATGCGGTTTAGGATTATCATCTTCTTGTGCTACGACCCTTCCCAACAGGGGTTGAGGTGTTGGGTTACCATTTGGGGGGAAGCAGTGGTTGCGGTTGTCGGGTCACTGTGGCGGTTAGACATACGCCCGGCTGGTCATTAGGACAGTCGGTAACCTCGGTGGTATATTCAAGAGGGCCAATCGTACTGCTTTTAAATTGTTGGAGTCAGCACCTTTAATTTCTGTCATTTACTTTATGTTGAGAGCCGGTGGTCAGCATGTTTTACTTTTCTGAGTACTCACGGTGGGCCTTCTCCGATAGCCCTATGGGCGTATCGCGGGATGGAGTTCACAGCTCGTACCTGGAATATACGCGCACTGTGGTTGTAGTAGCACTAAACCAAAGACTTAGTAATGTTGTTTAGGTGGATGTGATTAAAAATGAATTGCATAACACATAGTGCATATGGTTGTGATTTGTTGTGTGGACTGCTGTGTGGTCCTTCTTTTCACTTACTGAGCTAGTGAGCTCATCTCACGTGTGCACCTCTTTTAGATGATTTTGCAGGGCATCAACCTGAAGAGCAAGGGTTGGGCCCCACAGTTGAATTCCCTGAAGAGGATTGGTGGGTCCCCGAAGAATTAGAGCACGGCACGGATTGCCGTCGAGGTATCTTCTGGGACAGATTTTGATACCAGTGAGCTTTACTCTTGATCTGAAATGAGCTTCACTTTTTGATACTGAGCTGAGCTTTACTTCTCGATATCGAGCTGAGCTTCACTTTTTGATACCGGGCTGAGCTTACTTTTGATACCGAGCTGAGCTTACTCCTTGATTTTTTTTTAGGATCCCTTTTATGTACTTGATGTGTAAATTGTATTCTTTTGTGTAAATATCATACTGCGGGCCACATGTATAACCTATGTATTACAATTTGGGTATCAAGTATAATGAGGATATTCTGAGTAAATTAAGTCTTCATTGACTGTTGAACATTTTCTTAGTCGTGTGTATCTTTGTGGTTGGATCTTGTTCGAGATGATCTGACGGTTTGGGTTAACGGAGTTAATCCGGTCATCGATCGATTACGTGTGAGCAGGGTGTGCGTGAAATACTAATCCCATTCACTTATGATAGGTTCACCAAAACTTACGTCTTTCACACGGATCTCACCGTCAGGCGTGAGTCTTTGTACACTACGGTAAGTGGGGAAGGGCGTTTGGCCTTGTTTCAAGGCTTGTTTGGCATTCATCTAATTGTATCTAGACTAGTCATGTCATCATGCAAATGCTATGTAGCTTAGCCATCCTCATATTTTATGCCATGTGTCTTTGTGTTTATTTCTCAATGCCAAATGATGATATGCTTATGTGATGAATGTTGACATCATTGTGCATGATGCATTAATGGACTAGATGCGTGATCGACTTGGAAGCGAGTGCATTGGTGGCGTGGAATGGGACACGGTGGCATTATGTAATCGTACTATGTCATATAGGAGCATGCGGTTTAGGATTATCATCTTCTTGTGCTCGACCCTTCCCAAGGGGTTGAGGTGTTGGGTTACCATTTGGAGAGCGGTGGTTGCGGTTGTCAGTCCTTTTGGCGGTTAGACATCGCGGCTGGTCATTAGGGCGATCGGTAACCTCGATGGTATATTCAAGAGGGCCAATCGTCTTGCTTTTAAATTGTTGGAGTCGCACCTTTAATTTCGTCATTTACTTTATGTTGAGAGCGGTGGTGGGATGTTTTACTTTTACGAGTACTCACGGTGGGCCTTCTCCGATAGCCCTATGGGCGTGTCGCGGGATGGAGTTCTAGCTTCGTACACGGAATATCGTGCCTTTGGTTGTAGTAGCACTAAACCAAAGACTTAGTAATGTTGTTTAGGTGGATGTGATTAAAATGAATTGCATAACACATAGTGCATATGGTTGTGATTTGTTGTGTGGGTCTTGTGGTCCTTCTTTTCACTTCTTGAGCTAGTGAGCTCATCTCACGTGTGCACCTCTTTTAGATGATTTTGCGAGGCATCAACACGAAGAGCAAGATCGGGCCCCACGGTTGAATTCCGAAGAGGATTGGTGGGTCCCAGAAGAATTAGACCGCAACGCAGTTGCCGTCGAGTATCTTCTTGGATCGCGTTTTGATACCAGTGAGCTTTACTCTTGATCGAGTGAGCTTCACTTTTTGATCTTGGTGAGCTTTACTTCTCGATATCAGTGAGCTTCACTTTTGATCGGTGAGCTTACTTTTGATCTGAGTGAGCTTACTCCTTGATTTTTTAGGATCCTTTTATGTACTTGATGTGTAAATTGTATTCTTTTGTGTAAATATCATGCTGCGGGCCCATGTACTTAACCTATGTATTACAATTTGGGTATCAAGTATAATGGGGATATTCTGAGTAAATTAAGTCTTCCATTGGCTGTTGAACATTTTCTTAGTCGTTGTATCTTTGTGGTTGAATCTTGTATCGAGATGATCGCGAGTTTGGGTTAACGGAGTTAATCAGTCATCGATCCGGTTACTGTGAGCGGGTGTGACGGTGAAATACTAATCCCATTCACTTATGATAGGTTCACCAAAACTTCGTCTTTCACACGGATCTCACCGTCAGGCGTGAGTCTTTGTACCTCTGAGTAAGTGGGGAGAGGACGTTTGGCCTTGTTTCAAGGCTTGTTTGGCATTCATCTAATTGTATCTAGACTAGTCATGTCATCATGCAAATGCTATGTAGCTTAGCCATCCTAATATTTTATGCCATGTGTGCTGTGTTTATTTCTCATTGCCAAATGATGATATGCTTATGTGATGAATGTTGACATCATTGTGCATGATGCATTAATGGACTAGATGCCGTAGTCGACTTGAAGCGAGTGCATTGGTGGCGTGGAATGGGACACGGTAGCATATGTAATCGTACTATGTCATATAGGAGCATGCGGTTTAGGATTATCGTCTTCTTGTACTCTGACCCTTCAACGGGGTTGAGGTGTTGGGTTACCATTTGGAGAAACGGTGGTCACGGTTGTCGAGTCCTTTTTGGGGTTGAAAATCTGCCGGCTGGTCATTAGGACGATCGGTAACCTCGATGGTATATTCAAAGAGGCCAATCGTCGCTTTTAAATTGTTGGAGTCAGCACCTTTAATTTCATCATTTACTTTATGTTGAGAGCGTTGGTGACATGTTTTACTTTTCGAGTACTCACGGTGGGCCTTCTCCGATAGCCCTATGGGCGTATCGCGGATGGAGTTCATTTATCACGGAATATCGCCTCTTGTGGTTGTAGTAGCACTAAACCAAAGACTTAGTAATGTTGTTTAGGTGGATGTGATTAAAATGAATTGCATAACACATAGTGCATATGGTTGTGATGCATTGTGTGGATCTTGTGTGGTCCTTCTTTTCCTTTTTGAGCTAGTGAGCTCATCTCACGTGTGCACCTCTTTTAGATGATTTTGCGGGGCATCAACTTTGAAGAGCAAGGGTGGGCCCCCCCGGTTGAATTCCACGAAGAGGATTGGTGGGTCCCGAAGAATTAGAAACGCACGGATTGCCGTCTGAGGCGTCTTCTTGGGACCCCAGATTTTTATACCAGTGAGCTTTACTCTTGATACGATGAGCTTCACTTTTGATCTGGTGAGCTTTACTTCTCGATGTCAGTGAGCTTCACTTTTTGATTGGTGACTTACTTTTGATACTGGTGAGCTTACTCCTTGATTTTTTAGGATCCTTTTATGTACTTGATTTTAAATTGTATTCTTTGTGTAAATATCATGCTGCGGGCCCCATGTACTTAACCTATGTATTACAATTTGGGTATCAAGTATAATGGGGATATTTACAGGTAAATTAAGTCTTCCGCTGAACTGTTGAACATTTTCTTAGTCGTGTGTATGCTGTGGTTGGATACTGTATCAGATGATCCTGACAGGTTTGGGTTAACCGGAGTTAATCCAGTCATCGATCCGGTTTTGTGTGAACGGGGTGTGACAGGTGAAATACTAATCCCATTCACTTATGATAGGTTCACCAAAACTTATGTCTTTCACACCGGATCTCACCCGTACCGGGCGTGAGTCTTTGTACACTACAGGTAAGTGGGGAGAGGACGTTTGGCCTTGTTTCAAGGCTTGTTTGGCATTCATCTAATTGTATCTAGACTAGTCATGTCATCATGCAAATGCTATGTAGCTTAGCCATCCTCATATTTTATGCCATGTGTGCTGTGTTTATTTCTCAATGCCAAATGATGATATGCTTATGTGATGAATGTTGACATCATTGTGCATGATGCATTAATGGACTAGATGCCGTAGTCGACTTGGAAACGAGTGCATTGGTGGCCCGTGGAATGGGACACGGTGGCATTATGTAATCGTACTATGTCATATAGGAGCATGCGGTTTAGGATTATCATCTTCTTGTGCTACGACCCTTCCCAACAGGGGTTGAGGTGTTGGGTTACCATTTGGGGGGAAGCAGTGGTTGCGGTTGTCGGATCCTGTGGCGGGTTTGACATCGCCTACTGGTCATTAGGACGGTCGGTAACCTCGGTGGTATATTCAAGAGGGCCAATCGTCTTGCTTTTAAATTGTTGATCGGACCTTTAATTTTCATTTACTTTATGTTGAGAGCGTGGTCGCATGTTTTACTTTTACGAGTAATCACGGTGGGCCTTCTCCGATAGCCCTATGGGCGTGTCGCGGATGGAGTTCACTCGTACGGAATATCGCCCCCTTGTGGTTGTAGTAGCACTAAACCAAAGACTTAGTAATGTTGTTTAGGTGGATGTGATTAAAATGAATTGCATAACACATAGTGCATATGGTTTGTGATTTGTTGTGTGACTGTTGTGGTCCTTCTTTTCACTTACTGAGCTAGTGAGCTCATCTCACGTGTGCACCTCTTTTAGATGATTTTGCAGGGCATCAACCTGAAGAGCAAGGGTTGGGCCCCACGGTTGAATTCCCTGAAGAGGATTGGTGGGTCCCCGAAGAATTAGACCGCACGGATTGCCGTCTGAGGGTATCTTCTTGGGACCAGTTTTGATCTGGTGAGCTTTACTCTTGATCAAGTGAGCTTCACTTTTGATACTTAGCTGAGCTTTACTTCTCGATATCGAGCTGAGCTTCACTTTTTGATACCGGGCTGAGCTTACTTTTGATACCGAGCTGAGCTTACTCCTTGATTTTTTTTTAGGATCCCTTTTATGTACTTGATGTGTAAATTGTATTCTTTTGTGTAAATATCATGCCTGCGGGCCCACATGTACTTAACCTATGTATTACAATTTGGGTATCAAGTATAATGGGATATTCTGAGTAAATTAAGTCTTCGACTGATCTGAACATTTTCTTAGTCGTGTGTATCTTTGTGGTTGGAATCTTGTACAGATGATCTGACAGTTTGGGTTAACCGGAGTTAATCCAGTCATCGATCCGGTTCTGTGTGAACGGGGTGTGACAGGTGAAATACTAATCCCATTCACTTATGATAGGTTCACCAAAACTTACGTCTTTCACACCGGATCTCACCGTGCAGGCGTGAGTCTTTGTACACTCTAGTAAGTGGGAGGACGTTTGGCCTTGTTTCAAGGCTTGTTTGGCATTCATCTAATTGTATCTAGACTAGTCATGTCATCATGCAAATGCTATGTAGCTTAGCCATCCTCATATTTTATGCCATGTGTCTTGTGTTTATTTCTCAATGCCAAATGATGATATGCTTATGTGATGAATGTTGACATCATTGTGCATGATGCATTAATGGACTAGATGCGAGTCGACTTGGAACGAGTGCATTGGTGGCGTGGAATGGGACACGTGGCATTATGTAATCGTGCTATGTCATATAGGAGCATGCGGTTTAGGATTATCATCTTCTTGTGCTCGACCCTTCCCAACGAGGTTGAGGTGTTGGGTTACCATTTGGGGAAGGTGGTTGCGGTTGTCAGGTCCTGTGCGGTTAGACATCGCCTATGGTCATTAGGACGATCGGTAACCTCGATGGTATATTCAAGAGGGCCAATCGTCGCTTTTAAATTGTTGAGTCGACCTTTAATTTCGCATTTACTTTATGTTGAGAGCCGGTGGTCGGGATGTTTTACTTTTCGAGTACTCACGGTCCTTCTCCGATAGCCCTATGGCGTGTCGGGATGGATTCACAACTTCGCACGGAATATCGTGCCTTGTGGTTGTAGTAGCACTAAACCAAAGACTTAGTAATGTTGTTTAGGTGGATGTGATTAAAAATGAATTGCATAACACATAGTGCATATGGTTGTGATTTGTTGTGTGGACTGCTTTGTGGTCCTTCTTTTCACTTACTGAGCTAGTGAGCTCATCTCACGTGTGCACCTCTTTTAGATGATTTTGGGCATCAACCTGAAGAGCAAGGGTCGGGCCCCACAGTTGAATTCCGAAGAGGATTGGTGGGTCCCAAGAATTAGAAGCCGCACGGATTGCCGTCTGAGGGTCTTCTTGGACCGCGTTTGATACCGAGCTGAGCTTTACTCTTGATACCGAGCTGAGCTTCACTTTTTGATACTTAGCTGAGCTTTACTTCTCGATATCGAGCTGAGCTTCACTTTTTGATACCGAGCTGAGCTTACTTTTGATACCGAGCTGAGCTTACTCCTTGATTTTTTTTTAGGATCCCTTTTATGTACTTGATGTGTAAATTGTATTCTTTTGTGTAAATATCATGCAGGGCCCACATGTGCTTAACCTATGTATTACAATTTGGGTATCAAGTATAATGGGGATATTCTGAGTAAATTAAGTCTTCATTGACGTTGAACATTTTCTTAGTCGTGTGTAGTGTGGTTGGATCTTGATCGATGATCTGACAGTTTGGGTTAACGGAGTTAATCCATCATCGATCCGGTTACGTGAGCGGGTGTGCAGTGAAATACTAATCCCATTCACTTATGATAGGTTCACCAAAACTTACGTCTTTCACACCGGATCTCACCCGTACCGGGCGTGAGTCTTTGTACACTACAGGTAAGTGGGGAGAGGACGTTTGGCCTTGTTTCAAGGCTTGTTTGGCATTCATCTAATTGTATCTAGACTAGTCATGTCATCATGCAAATGCTATGTAGCTTAGCCATCCTCATATTTTATGCCATGTGTGCTGTGTTTATTTCTCAATGCCAAATGATGATATGCTTATGTGATGAATGTTGACATCATTGTGCATGATGCATTAATGGACTAGATGCCGTAGTCGACTTGGAAACGAGTGCATTGGTGGCCCGTGGAATGGGACACGGTGGCATATGTAATCGTTATGTCATATAGGAGCATCGGTTTAGGATTATCGTCTTCTTTGCTACCCTTCCCACAGGTTGAGGTGTTGGGTTACCATTTGGGAAGCGGTGGTCACGGTTGTCGGTCCTGTGGCGGTTGACAATCGCCCGGTGGTCATTAGACGATCGGTAACCTCGTGGTATATTCAAGAGGCCAATCGTCTTGCTTTTAAATTGTTGGAGTCGACCTTTAATTTCATCATTTACTTTATGTTGAGAGCGTTGGTCGGCATGTTTTACTTTTTCAGTACTCACGGTGGGCCTTCTCCGATAGCCTATGGGCGATCATGGATGGAGTTCACAACTGTACTGGAATATCGCGCCTTGTGGTTGTAGTAGCACTAAACCAAAGACTTAGTAATGTTGTTTAGGTGGATGTGATTAAAATGAATTGCATAACACATAGTGCATATGGTTGTGATTTGTTGTGTGGATCTTGTGGTCCTTCTTTTCACTCTTGAGCTAGTGAGCTTATCTCACGTGTGCACCTCTTTTAGATGATTTTGCAAGGCATCAACTGAAGAGAAGGGTCGGGCCCCAGTTGAATTCCTCAAGAGGATTGGTGGGTCCCGAAGAATTAGACACGCACGGATTGCCCGTCTGAGGGTAATCCAGGACAGCTTTTGATACCAGTGAGCTTTACTCTTTGATTTTGATGATCCCTTTGATACGAAATTTGACAGTACTCTTTGATTTTGATGATCCCTTTGATCTGAGAAATTTGTACTCTTTGATTTGATGATCCTTTGATACAGAGTTGAATGCATCTTTGATTTTTTATGATCCCTTTGTGTACTTGATATGTAAATTGTATTCTTTTGTGTAAATATCATGCTCAGGGCCCACATGTATTAACTATGTATTACAATTTGGGTATCAAGTATAATGAGAATATTCTGAGTAAATTAAGTCTTCCATTGAATTGATGAACACTTTCTTAGTTGTATGTATCTTGTGGTTGGACACTATTCGGATGATCTGGCGAGTTTGGGTTAACTGTTAACCGGTCACTAACCGTTCGTGTGAGCGGGTGTGACACAACCCTTGGTGGTAAGGGTGTAAATCGGCTCGATTTCAGTTTTTTTATTCAGTTTTGGTTCGGTTCAAAGGGATGATGAATAAATCTAACCAAGAACCGAGTCGATTCCATATTTGAATACTCAAGGCTCAAGCCAATTTAATTTGATTCGGCTCAGTTTCAATTCCAATTCGGTTCTATAATACAGTTTTATAACTCGGTTATATGAACGGTTGTACTATTGGACCATGATTATGATAGACTAAAAGGTCATGATGGGCTCAAGTTATGAACGTTATGATCATTGTTAATTCTAAAATTATCATAGCATGTGAATATGTGTCATAAATTACAAAAAATACTTACCACCTAAAAAAAAAAAAGGTGAATACTCATATACTCAAACCAATAACAATTTAGTTTGGTTTGAACTGACAATTCTTATACCTTGAACCGTAACCGAACTGAACCGAGGTGAATGCTTATATACTCATCCGGAATCTGAACCGAATCAATTCGGTTCGATTTGGTTTGAATAATTCGGATTTGGTATTTGATTTCGATTACAAATTGACACCCTTATTTGGTGGTGTCTTTTCTTCCTATGTATAGAGATGGGGTTTAGTCCATTTCTATGACAACTAAGAGCCAATTCCAATTTCAATTTTTCTTTTGATTTCTCTACTCTCGTTTTTGTGTTCAAAGCACAACTATGAAATATCTCGAGTGGCCTAGCCGCCTAGTATGCCAGTGCAACGGCTATTGGAGGAGTTTACTCTATTGTTTTGTCTTGTAGTCTAATTTGCAATAACCTATATTTTCAACCATAAGGGATGTTTACAATCTTAAAGAGAATGATCGATGTAACACAACTTAGTCCCACCGATTTCTTAAATTTCTTCATGATTTTCAAGTTCGTGATGTTGTTTATGGTCCTTGGATTTGTGATTATCAATCTTGATTTGTCTATGATTCATATAAGTAATTTATTCTCTTATTTCTTGTGGTTTTCATATGTATACATTTTTGCATGGATCTTTCCATCAAAGGGTAAGAAAAACAATGGTGTAAAGATCATACTCGAATCTCTTGGAGTTCCCCTTCAGCGATTCTTTGTCATTTGGCCATATGGATCACATGAAGCCGGGTCCTCAGAGAGACGAAGCGGGGGGAGATGGAAGAGAGTGGTAGAGAGAGAATAAGATAGGGCAAAGCACGGGAGAGAGTATGGGAGATGCAAGGCGTAGTTCCAGCGGCAAGCGAGAAAGATTGAGGGAGAGAGATGAGCGTGCAACAACTATTGAGAGAGAGATATGCAGTGGCAAAGGATTACACAGCTCGGTTTTCTTCTTATCCAACAATAATATGGTACTGGCGTGGGGAGGTGTGGCAGATTTCATTCCACCCTTAAATTTAGAGAACTTTTGCCATTAAAGTATGTTAAAAGTTTTGTACACCGCTGGCTGAAATTTGAAATTGCACACAGGAATCCCCTTTTTAAGACTCAGATTATTGTAACACGCCGTGTAAAATATTCCCCTTATTTCAATATTTTTCCATAATACCCCCGGTGAGGCTCGAAGTTTTATTTCAATATTTTCCCATAATACCCTCTGCGAGGCTCGAAATTGCATACTGACAACGGGGGGAACCCTCCACATAAATATGAACACTTTCGTGAGAAACACATGAGAAAAAGAGATTTGGTGTGTGTTTATCCTATCTGAACTCGGGAATTAAGATTGGACTCAACTGCTCAGCGGATAATGTCAATTAAATCCTTATCCGTTGTCTTCTTGCATCGTGCTATGTTAAGTAGTTTTGCGGCCTATGTGCAAGCATGGGGTCAACGGGAGTGCATGTCTGGCATCTAAACAATGGGCAATGTGGTTATTGTGCATCCTCATGTGTCTAGTGCAGGGGCCACGTGGTTGGGTAGCATTCTCTCATCTAGGGATATCGACTAGTCATGGCTTGATCGAGCTTAATTGATCTTGACCAATTTCACCCTTTGCACTGTGATGGCTTATTTAGATAATCGGGCTTGCATTGTGAGGCATGTTACTATTTATATTTGGTCAATTGAGCTCGGGCTTTAATCGTGGTATGATAATCGAGCTAACCAGGCCATAGGACAGCTTAGATCCAAAAGAGATCTAATTGGGTCATACCTAAAATTGATCTCTAAAGTTGGGTTGCAAGAGGATATAAATAAATGGACCTTAGACGGGCCTTAGAAGGTCCTTAGAATGTCCTATTAAGAGACTAGTGTTTGTATAGGATGGGTAGGGATAGGTATAGAATATGGTAAAATTGTCTCAAAAAAGTAGGTCATTCCACATAGCTGAGCTTAGTTGGGCTAAAGGGGTTGGGGTCGGGCTTGTAATCAATCAGTCCCGATCGAGGAGTATGACACAAATTCGGTTTTTGGTTCAGTTTTGACTTGATTTGTATTTGATTTGGGGACCATATTTTCAGTGTTCAGGCAAATGTTTTACATCTTCAAAACGAACCCTTCATTTGTTAGGGCTAGAATCTATCAAACTTTTTTGATCATTATAATAAAATAAAATTTAGGGCAAAAGATCATTTTGAGGCTGCATTGTCTCTGCACTAACGTGGGGGCCAAAGAGAGTGCGCATAAAGGCATCAACAAGGACATGATTTTTTCCTTTCATCGGTGAGGCAGTCATTGCATGTACTCATGTGTCAAGGCATAGGCTCTATGCAGTCTGGTAGGGATCTTTGTCCCTAAAATTTATGGTCCATATCTATTAAAAAAGAAGGTTAATTAGTCGACAGGTTTAAGCTCCAAAACCAAAACCGAATCGAACAAAAAAGAAATTCTGTCCAGAACATGGCCTATTCCATCACTCTTATGTGTCTATTTCTCTTTCCTCTCATGTGAAAAGACATTCCTACCCCTTGTATAGGAAAGAGAGCAATAGATACATGGAACACTAATGGAGGCCGCACTCCGGTTCATAGAAGTATAGAACCATCTTTTCCCCTCCCCCCCAAAACACCTCCCCACATACCCCCACACCCTCCCCACTCCCCACTCCCCCCCCCCCCCAAAAAAAAAAAATAAAATAAAATAATGTTTTGAAACCAAAAACGAACCCATTT